>JARBWK010000012.1:117611842-117626668 GCA_030556195.1 Anolis apletophallus | reverse complement strand
AAAACTCTCCCTTCTTCTTCCCCTGTCTTCCTCTCCGTTTAGTCTCTGGTCGCCATCTTGGGGGGGGCTAAGGGTGCCTTACCGGCCTCTGATGTCCCCACGCCAGCTCTCCTTGCGTGGATCAGGCCCTCTCACTGTGTGTCTTCGTCTCCGCTGGCGAGGGGGGTGTAGCGGGGGGGGGGGAGCGCTCCCGGAGTCGCCCGGCTCCCTGGGGCTGCAGGAGCGCGCCGCCCGCTGTGAGGAGGTCTCTCGCCCGGTTCCTCCCGCTCTCGCCGCCGGCCTTCTTCTCTCCTCTCCCCTCCTGCCCGCAGCTTAATGGTAGGGGGGGGAGAGGGGGGGTGGACTGGGCTGACCGTAAACAGCGGGTCGTCGCCCGCTTCCTTCTTCTTGGCCCGCTCTTCGCTGCGGCAGTGCTCCGGGCTGACGCGACCTCCCCCTCTTGAGGAGGGGGGGGGTCTCTGGAGCCAGCGGGGCCTGCCGGGCAGCCTCACGCTCCCGCCGGACACCTCTGTGTCCGCGGGGGGGGGGGAAACTCGCCCTCCGGCCACCTAAGAAGGAGGCGCTCTGGGAGCCCTCAGAGCGCCCGACCGGTCGCCGTCGTCGTCCAACCGGAAGCCTGTCATATGTGTTTTTAATGTATGGATATTTTAGAGTGCTTTATGTGTTTTGATGTGTTTTATTGCGTATTGCCCTGTTGTGAGCCGCCCCGAGCCTCCCGGGAGTGGCTTCCAATTGAATATCAGGCTTCTGATAAGACACGGGTCCTGACCTTCAAGGCCCTTCCTGGACAGGGACCGCTATACCTTAGGGAGTGTCTTTCACCCCTTCACTATAAGAGGCCACCACGACCAGCTCAAGAGAACCTCCTCTACATCCCGGGCCCCAGAGAGGTACGCCTAGAGTCCACAAAGAAGGCGTAGGGCCTTCTCGATCTCTGCCCCAAATCTTACTGAACTCTCTACCACCAGAGTCAAGAGCCATGCCTGACCCATGGCCATTTATGCAAACACTCAAGACACGGCTCTTTGGTAAAGCTTTTAATGTGTAACTGTTTCAGCTGTAATCCTATTTTCTGTTTTTAGTGTGTAAGTCGCTCGGAGCGCTCCGGTGGAGGGCGACTCATCAAGTAATAAACTGATTGATTGATTGATATAATATAATACATTTGACACCTGTGGCCGCGTTGATGGCCGCGTTGAGCAGCAGCTCGAAGGCTGAGCTCCGCCGGGCCCTTGGAAATTCTCTTCACGGAACAGGTCCACTGGTGAGACTGACCACCCCGGACAGAGAGGGTGCCCCCCAGAATTTCAGGGTACTCCCCTGGTCCCTGGGGGGACCACTGGCGAGCCCCCTGCCCCCGTTGGAGGCCCTGCAGTTTGAGGCGGAGGCTATCCTGGAGCTCGGCCTGGAGTCAGCCATATCGGCTGGGCTACGAGCAACCTCTGGAGCTGCTGGCCTGTCGGAGAAGACTGCGCACGGGTCTGGCCTGGGGACCTACCTGCCTCGGTCTCCGGTCCCTTGGCCGGGCCTGGGAGCGGACACGGAACCAGGGTGGCCAGCACCGAGCCTTCCATCCTCCCGCCATTCAATGGGTGGACGCCGACCCCACACCCGACGCCCCACTTGCCATTCAGGGGTGGCTCCTGACCCCCACCTGACCCTCCTTCGGACGGAGCCGACAGAGCCCAGGACGAGCTGCGAGGCCTGCGGGGACGTCATCCAACAGCTTACCTCCTCCTTCCCACCCTGGGCCGGCTGGTCGAGCAACTAGCCGCCCGGCTGAGGCAGGCCTCGAGACGGGCCATGGAGTGGCGGTAGGTGGAGCGGCAGAGAGGGCGGCGGAGAGAGCAGGCCACAGCGAAGAGGGAGAGCAACAGCCAGGAGAGCTGGACCCCTGCGGCCCTGAGGCGTCGGGGCCTGCTGGCCGAGTCGCCCCCCCCCTCCCCGAGTCTTGTCGCCGAGCCCGCCGAGGGAGGCCTTCCCCTTGAGGAGAGGCCCCCGCTGAGGTCGAGGCGGTGGGGGAGCCCGTGGAACAGATGGTGGAGTCCCTGGAGGGCGCTGGGGCGCGCCCGGCTGGGGAGGAGCGGGCGGTGGCTGAGACCACCAAGATGGCGACCGGCCCAGCTTGTTCGGCGTCCTCCGCCCCGCCCCCTCGCCCACACTGGGCGCTGCCCCGCCCCTCCCGCCCCAGCGCACCCGCCATCGCCGGGCGCCTGGCCGGTGACGCCGGGGGCTCTTGACATTTCCCGGGTCCTGGCAAGAGCCCCAGGGGCCCGGCCTCGCCGCCGGGCCCGCCGTCTGTCTCCGGTGCCCCGGGGACCCCCGCTGGGACCATCGCCTGCCCCGTCACCGATCCGTGACTGGGGTGAGACCGGCGGCACAGCCCATGAGGAGTCGACCCAGAGGACAGTCGGGCCGGAGGATAGCACGGTGAGCGGGCATTCAAATCGGAGATTACATCGCCGCCGGAGGAGGCGCCGTCGCCGGTTGAGGACTTTTAGCCCCTCCCCCTCCGAGCTCCCAGAGACTTTCTACACGGGGCTGCCGACCCCTGGACCCTCAGACGCCCGGCCGGCCAACAGGAGGAGAAGAGGCCGGTTGGCGAGGAGGAGGGGGAGGCCCTGGCCCCGGGCCCAGGCCGAGACGATCTTTTCGTTCGAGGACCTTCTGGGGCCCAGGCGCCGGGCGTGACCACCGGCTATCCCTGAAACCGCTGACCATAACCGATCTACCGTGTTTGCCCCTACCGGCCAGGCTACGGGACGAAGGAGGCCGGCCTACACTTTTCTCCTTGGCCAGCGGGGGTGCCTTCCTTCGCGCCCCCTCCCTCCCTCCCTTTGATGGCCTGATGGGTCTAGTTTAGGCCCCAGGCCACCCTGTTGCCGCCTGAACCCTGACTCTGTTCCATCCCCCCTATTCCCCTGTGTTGTGCATTGTCTAGTCTGTCCTTTTATTTTGTATTGTTGTTTCCTGATTTTGTAAGCCGCTGCGAGCCGTATGGAGTTAGCGGCATATAAGCCTAAGGAAATAAATAAATAAATAAATAAATTTTAAGACTGAATTCAACGAAATGTGAGTCTGTACGTACATACTATGAGAAAAGGATTCCCCCGGCAGAATGTCGGAACAATTCAGACTTGGCTCTGCAAAAGGCACGCTCAGGACTCTGGGAAGGAAGAGAAGACGGACGGAAGGAAGGAAGGAAGGAAGGAAGGAAGGGGGAAAGGAAGAAAGAAAGGCAGGCAGAGGAAATAAAGGAGGGAGGGGGAGATGAAGAAAGAAAAGAAGAATGAACTATGGAAAAGAAAGAAAAGGAAAGCAGGAGAGAGACAAGGAGGGGAAAGGAAAGAAGGAAATGGGAAGGGGGAAAGAAAGGAAAGGGAGTGAGGAAAAAGTAAAATAATGAAGGGAAAAGAAGAAAAGAAAGAAGGGGAGAGAGAGGGAAGTGAAAAAAGGAAGGAAAAGGAAAGGAAGTCTTGGGGGAAAAGAATAGAAGAGGACGGAAGGAAGGAGGAGGGAGGGGGAATGGAGGAAAGAAGGGGAGAGATGGAGGGAAAAGGAAGAATTCTCTTTGGAAAGGGTGATGGGGAAGAAAGGAAGGAAGAAAGAGGAAGGAAAGAAGAGGGAGAATGGAGGAAAGAAGGAAGGGGAGAGAGGGAGGGAAAAGGAAGGAGCGAAGGAGAAGGAGAGGGTGAACGGGAGAAAGGAAGGAAGAGGAAGGAAAGAAGAGGGAGAATGGAGGAAAGAAGGGAGGGGAGAGAGGGAGGGAAAAGGAAGGAGCGAAGGAGAAGGAGAGGGTGAACGGGAGAAAAGGAAGGAAGAGGAAGGAAAGAAGAGGGAGAATGGAGGAAAGAAGGGAGGGGAGAGAGGGAGGGAAAAGGAAGGAGAGAAGGAGAAGGAAAGGGTGAACGGGAGAAAGGAAGGAAGAGGAAGGAAAGAAGAGGGAGAATGGAGGAAAGAAGGGAGGGGAGAGAGGGAGGGAAAAGGAAGGAGCGAAGGAAAGAATGGAAGAGGAAGGAAGGAACGAAGAGGGAGGGAGGAAAGAAGGGAGGGAGAAAGGGAGGGGAAAGAATGAAAAACAGAGGGGGGAAAGGAAGGAAGGGGGAGGAGGGCACGGGGCCAAGGCGGATCTTGGTGTCGACGTCGGCGAGGCAGTCCCTCCGGAAGGCATCGAAGAGGCAGCGGCTGTTGAGCTGCCCGACGATAAGGGCAATGAGCTGGGCGTCCCTGGGGGCGGCGAGGCCGGATCCGCTGCACCAGAGCCAGGCCCGCCTCTGCCGCCTCCCCCAAGGCCTGTGGCGAAGGATGAAGAGGCTCTGGCATTTCTGGCGAAGAGGGCGCAGGGCTCCGAGAGCAGTGGGGGGTGAGGAAGAGGCGGCAATGGCAGCGCGGAAGCGGCAGTCGCGGCGCATTTCCGTCACTCCGTCCTGCTGCATGCTGGGAAACTGAGGCCTGGGCTGCTCTGGAGAGCCAGATGCAACCATGAAAAGGGCCACATCGGGCTCCCATGCCATGGGTTCCTGACCCCTGCTATAGGGAATGGCTTAGGGAGATGGGTGCATTTAGCTTAGAGAAGTGGAGAGGAAGTAGTATTGTGGTAGAGCTGTCCTCAGGTAGGGCAAGGTGGGTGGGTGGTACCCCTGAAGTGACTGGCTTGACCCTGAAGGAGCTGGGGGTGGCGACAGCCGGCAGGGAGCTCTGGCGTGGGTCATGAGGTCACGAGGAGTCGGAAGCGACTGAACGAATGAACAACAGCATCTTTAGGTAGGTGAAGGGATGTCAATCTGAGGCCGAGCCAAAGAGCCCAGACCCAGAATCCTGCTGCAGGGAGTTCCCAACATCCTCCTCCCCACTGGAGGCCAGGTCACCAAGCACTAGGCCCAGAAAATGACCTCTTCCCCTCCACCACAGCACCATGTCCCTTCCGGCAGGCCCAGCCACACCTCCCCCTTCATAACGCCAAAAGAAAAACTTTTAAAATGCATCTACACGCGCCAAAAACAATCGCAAAGCCTCCCGCCCCGCTTAGTCCCATTCACTGCTACACAGGCTTCACATGCCTGTGTAGGCCTCAACACTTCTCCTTTTTTCCCTAACCGCCAAAAAAACTTTTTAAAAGGTACACAAACACATTACCAAAACAATAGAAAGACCACCAATTTCCTCTTACCTTGTCTTCCATCCCTCCTCGTCCCGTCCGCCATCTTCTGGGCCGCAAGGGCCCCCCCGCAAACCGACCGCACTTGCGCCCAGCTCGCCCCTTCCGCCATTTTGTGACTCCAAAGGTGGGGGCCACTCCGGGAGGGGGGAGACAGCGGTTACGGAGATCCCATAGACTCCAATGTAACCAGTATCCGCCAAAGCAAAATCCCACCTAGAGACCCCGTTTCTGTTCCATAAGCACCCCGCCATTCTCCCCGCTATCTTCGCTATTTCTATTTCTTCGTTCTAACTTTCCTTGGCCTGGAAGAGGGCAAGCCGCTCCGGTACTTGCACGCCGAAGTTCACACGCTCCGGGGTCATTTCGGGACAACTGCCTCAGCTGATGCAAGGGTGGGGGCGAGGAGCGATTTCGCAAAAGTTCCATCAACTCGCCAGCAAACCCAAGCACAAATCCGGCAGCTTTGCGGGCAAATTAGCCCAGAGGACCTCCGACAAGGGGAATGTGTGGCACTGCCAAGGCACTATTGGAAGATCTAGTTGCCCAAGTACCCATGACTTATTTTCTCCCCTTCTGATCACTTTTCTGGACCACTTCTGACCTTTCCCAGGCTGATTGCAGCCAAAGGCCTTGCTTCATCTATGGACTCTGGGACCAGGGAAAAGCCCCCGCCTCGGCAGATCAACTATGAAGAAATTCCCATAGGGATCATACCATGAAGGGGGGTTTGAATTGGCTGCCGGGTCCTTTGGCTTGGGATGTGTGGTTCACCAAAGGACCCCAAAAACTTGGACTCTTTTGCCGCTCCATACCCTGAGCTGCCCTGTACAGACGGGCAGCTAAGGACTGTTGCTTTATGGACCCTTTCCTGCCTCATGGACTTGTAGTTTCCAAAGGACCTTTTTCCTCCCGCAAAGCCAGCCTCACACCAGAGAAGCGGCTATGGACATGGACTATCTAAAAGACCCTTCCAGGAAGCCAGGGCTCTGGCTATTCACCCCCCCCCCTCGGACCTCAAGGAACTATGACTCCCAAAGAGATGCAGCAATTTCCTTGCTTGCCAAAATGTGATCTTTTCTCTTTGTAGGGGGGCTGCTTTGGGGAACGTGTGTGATGTTTGTGGGATTCGCCTCTATATCCACAGTGTCGTTGTTTAAAGCCTTTCCCTTTTTGTGTTTCTCCTTTATGGTACTTCATGTTAAGAAAAGACACCCCGCAGGGAGTTCCAAAGGTAAACATGCAGCTACACTTTTGCTAGTCATTTCCTTTGCACAAACAATATGGGAAAGATGCCAAGGTCTTTCATAGGGACAATTTTCCCCTATAACTAATACTTGGGTCTGGCCCCCATATGATCCCATTGACCACGGAGCTTGTCCGTCAATAGGGGCCATGTGATTGGACATACACATTAGCCATTTAATCATAAATATAGTTGACTCATGTGAGCTTCGGAACCTCACAACCAACTGTCATAACTTATATTCATGGATCATTTCTAACAGAGAAAACCATGCTCTCTGCTGAGCCGAAACTCCCCCAAACAAAGGAGTTTCGGCTTGGGACAAAAGAACCATTGAAAATTCAAACTTAAACAATAGATCAGGTAGACTTGAGCACAGGATGCCCGTCTTCCCTCAGGACATTCAAAAATCACAGGAATTCCACCACACCTAGCTGTTTCTTTGTGCTCTGCTGCCTCGCACTACCCCGGCCCGTGATTGGCTGAATCATAGAGGGTGCTGCTCTGTGAATGGCTAGGACGCCGGCCGGCTTCGTGACACTCAGCTGTAAGCTGACGTCCCGGCCTATCAGATGTTCGCGCACGTAGTCAGCGGGCGCCAAATTCAAATGTAAATGGACTTCTTCCTATATATATATATGACGGTAGTTGCCTCAATAAAACATGTTAGCCTTTGGATACCTCGGGACTCGTGGCTCAACACCCTTTCCAGCTGGTAAAGACTCTTCTCTCGGTGTGCACGCTTCTGATCTGGGTGAGACAACTGTGTTTGGGATTTTTAGTGAGATTTTAGCGCTTTTAAAAGGATTCACCTAGATTTGGCTGTAATCCTCGCGTTTAGAGGCGGCCTGGGCTCTTGACCGCATCTGGGCAGAGCCCATTAAATTGTGCTCGGTAACAATGCAAAAGATGAAGGGAGGCGGCATTTCGGAAACTGGAATAAGAACTCAGAGCGTCAAGAGTGCAGCCAGTCCTGGAGTGAACTGGGCACCCCATCCTCAGGGACAAAGACGGTTGCAACTTACTGAGGGCAAAACACAGGCACACAACGTCCCTTTCAGGAGCTTGCACATATCGCGTTTATTCCATGAGCCCTGGGCGGGAAGCTTAAGCTTGAGGTTGACATCGGCAGCGTCCCATGACTTCCTTTGCTCCCACATCGCTGCTGCCTCCTCCTCTCATATCGTTTCAGGAGGGTGGCTTAGCTGAATTTATCATTTGCGACTGTTACAGGCTCCTTACAAACCCATCTCTTCAGTTCGTGGCAATTGCCATCTTTCCAGGAATAGAGCAAGTTGCCAGAGGAATACTCTATGCAGACGCAGTCCCTCTCCGCCGCTTCGTGGCCGCTTGAGAAGTTCTGCTTGAGGCGGGCCCAGTCCCTGGGGAGTGGGGGCAAGTGCCTTTATTGGAAGAGGGTTCAGACACCCCAAAGAAGCTGGTGCTGAGACCTATCTGAGGGAAGGACACCATAAAGGGAGAGGTGGGCGGTTGGGGCTCCCGGGCATTTCCCTCCACTCTTTCCTGATCAGCACCTGAGGCTGGCACTTTGGGTGGGGGGGGGGCTTCCCTTGCACCCGCGTCGCTCCCTTCTCCTCTCTAGAGGCTTTATTATGGCTAGGTGGAGTTGGTAGAACAAGCAGGGGTTGGGTGGCCATCTGTCAGGAGGGTTTGGGTTGGATCTTCCTGCCTGGCAGAAGGGGGCTGCAATGTATGGCCTCCTTGAGGGGGCCTCTTCCAACTCTGGGATCCTGTGCTTCTAAGATTTCCTGTCACAGGAAGCCCCGACCTTGCAAATGCAGTTTTGATGCTGATAAACATCACTAGCACGCCCTATATCACTTCTGAATGTGTGATACAGCTACAGTAGAGTCTCGCTTATCCGACCTTCACTTATCCAAGTTTCTATCTTATCCAATGCTCTTATCCAATGCCCCCTTTCCTCCAGCATTTCCCCGTCAATTAAAGAGTGCTCCATGAGACTGGGGTCGGGCAAAGATGGCGGCGGGACGGGCACTCTGAGGCTCCTTGGAGTGCCTCCTGGATCATCACCTGGAGAGCGATCTGCCTCCCCTCCCACGGACACAAAGGTGTCCGGAGCGAGCGCGAAGCCGCCAGGCGGGCCCCGACGGCTCCAGTGATCCCCCCCCCTCAAGGGGAGGAGATCGGGAGAGCCCGGAGCACCGCCACTGCGGCGAGCGGGCCGGAGAGCAGGAAGCGGGCGGTGACCCGCACTTACCGCCAGCCCAGCCCAACCTCCCCCCCCAAAAACCAAAGATAGAAGAGGGGGCAACAGAAATAACAAGCAGCAGTAAGTAAGGGGAGCAACACCCCCCCCCCGACACAACCGGGAGATCGCAAAAAAGGCGTGTGTACCCCCATCTGAGCCCCCTGCAACCTCCTAAAGACCCCCGCCACAGCGGGAGCGGGCCCTAGCAACAGGGACATCAGCACTTCCTCAGGAAGGCCACACTGAGAGCAGCTAACTGCGCCAGGCAAGAGAGAGCAAGGGAAAAGAAGCAGGCATTAGAAGATCCAAAATGGAGAACAAGCCCTTGTAGTCCTGAAATTGGAGAACAAGGCAAGCACTTTTGGCGGGAGCGCCATTTTGAAAAAATCAGGGAGACAGAGACCAAGTAGCACAAACCACCCAAGTTGCGAGCTTTGCTGTCAAAGAGCAGAACAATCCCATCCATTGAACAGACCAACTGATATGAAAATATGTCAGCACTAAACAGTTTGCACATGGAAGCAAAAGAACAAGAGAGAGCGCAAGGAAGGAAACCAGAGGAGGAAAAGATATCTTTGGAGGACATCGTTAAAGAATTGCGAAGGCTGGGAGAAGCGCAGGAGGGGTATTACAGAAGATCGAAGTGATGATGGCCCAACAAGAAAAGCAAATCAGAGGGATACAGCAACAATCGCAATATGTAGGAGTGGAATCAACTGAAGAAGCGATTTCTACAAAGCTAGAACTGACAATCATCTATGAAGATGGAAAAGAGGTGCCCCAGGGCAGGGGAAGAAACGCAGCAATACATGGTGGTCTGGAGAAGGGAATGGAGGAGAATATGACATTGCAGGAAGTATCAGAAGAAAGAGAATTTTATCTTTAAAAAAGTGTGGAAATTACACTGGGAGTGAGGCGAATGTCCAATAAGAATTCGAAGGCGTCCAATCCCCAAAAAGAGGGAGAGGAAAAGAACCAAAAGGTCGATGCAATACCTAAAAGTTCCACCCTGTGTGCAAACAAGAATAAAGACAAAAGGATGGGGATGCGGCTCAATAGAAAGAGAACTCGGATGAGATCATCACAACAAAGAAGGAAAAAATGTTCAAAGGAAAGCTGTCCCCTCTCTCCAGGAATGTTCACAAACTATAGTCCCCCAAAGTGTGAAGCCCCAGAGGTGGATGAAGAAGGTCTAGAATCTCCTAAAGAGAACGGTTAGGAAGGAACCCAAGGAAAATGAAAGGAACAGATACAACTGCATTAAAAGACAAGGAACAGACAATGGACATAGACACCCTTACCAAACAATTGAAAGTTTCTAAAATTAAGAGAAAAAGACAACAGATCGACTACTCTTCAAGAGGTATATGAAGACCCGATGCTGATACGAGGCAATGGATCACTAGTTAGAGACTATCTGGAATCGGGATGAACCCCCTCCCCAAACTACAAATGAACTCTTATATTACTAGCACCAAGAGAGACAAGAGCCGAGACTAGGGCATGTCGGCACCCTGAAGGTCAGAAACTAATTATCGGCGACGTCAAATCCCAAATGATGGAGAACGAAGACGGAAGCCCAACCCCCCGCCTCCTCCACCCCCTTCCCAACACCCGTCCCCTCCTGTACCCCCACCCAGATTCCCTCAATACCCTTCTACCCCTGCCCAGCTCCTCCCCCGCTTATCCTTACCAAGATTCCTGGAATCTTCCCTCTCCCCCCCCCCTTTTTCAACCCTCGTAATGCTGTAATTGAAAACCCCAATAAAAATTATTGAACAAAAAATTAAAGAGTGCTCCACAATTCTCTCTCCATCCCCAAGAAGAGCCCTGGGTCTTCTGACCGGACGGACATGTTTCTCAAAGGCAGAGAGGCGGCTGCTGGGACCCTGGTCCAGGTTGCCTCACAGCGAGCTCTCCGTGGTGCTGAGCCTGCTTTGGGAACAGGGCCCTGATCCAGGTTGCCTCACGGGGAGCTCTCCGTGGTGCTGAGCCTGCTTTGGGAACAGGGCCCTGATCCAGGCTGCCTCACGGGGAGCTCTCCGTGAGCTGAGCCTGCTTTGGGAACAGGGCTCTGATCCAGGTTGCCTCACAGGGAGCTCTCCGTGGTGCTGAGCCTGCTCTGGGAACAGGGCTCTGATCCAGGTTGCCTCACAGGGAGCTCTCCGTGGTGCTGAGCCTACTTTGGGAACAGGGCCCTGATCCAGGCTGCCTCACGGGGAGCTCTCCGTGGTGCTGAGCCTGCTTTGGGAACAGGGCCCTGATCCAGGCTGCCTCACGGGGAGCTCTCCGTGAGCTGAGCCTGCTTTGGGAACAGGGCCCTGATCCAGGCTGCCTCACAGGGAGCTCTCCGTGGTGCTGAGCCTGCTCTGGGAACAGGGCTCTGATCCAGGTTGCCTCACAGGGAGCTCTCCGTGGTGCTGAGCCTTCTTTGGGAACAGGGCCCTGATCCAGGCTGCCTCACGGGGAGCTCTCCGTGGTGCTGAGCCTGCTTTGGGAACAGGGCCCTGGTCCAGGTTGCCTCACAGGGAGCTCTCCATGGTGCTGAGCCTGCTTTGGGAACAGGGCCCGGTGCCTCAGGCAGCACCCAAAGCTGCTCCATTCATTCAGCCCAGAATAGCTGCAAAACATGCTGCGGCGTACCCATTTTCCCCCAAACCATGGAGCCCCTGGCTGCTTCTGCTGGAGACCGGGTGCACCAGAGAAGGAAGGAAGGAAGGGTGCCATCACCAGGGAATCTCTCCATGGCCACGGTCCCTGGCATCATTGGTCGCTGGCCCAAGCTCCCCATGGAGGCTCCCACTGAGGGCTTCAGCCAGGCGATCAAAGCCTGCCCTCCTCTCTATGTATTCCTGAAGGAATTTTACATGCGAATTTTACAAGAAGGAAGTTTTGAGAATGGGCCAAAGAGAGGGAGGAGGGAGTGAAAAGAGCAAAGGGACCGGAAAGAAGGGGGGGGGCGGACATGTGTGTGTGGAAGGGGAAACAGACCAGAATGACCTGGCGGAGACGGGAGGAGGAAGCACAGGAAGAGGAGAAGCGCGGGGAAATGACTTTGGATTGTTTTGAAACAGAGAGAAATTATTATTCTCATGATTAGGAAATGGAAGAGGCAGCGAATTGGAGAAGGACAGAGCTGGGAGGGAGAAGGGGAAGGAAGGAAGGAAGGAAGGGAAAGGAGGTCTGATTGCGCGTGTGTGCATGTTTACTTCAGCCTGGCCCTGGCCCTGACTATAAAACCCATGGCGCAGGTCAGTCCAGTGTGGCGCTCTGCTTTTTCTTGCGCCCACCCCTTCGTGTTTTCTGCAGATCAAACTGTGGTGTTTCAACCTCGTTCCTGGTGTCTGTCTGTCTGTCTGGCTGAAACAGAAGCTAGAAACCTATTGACACGTGGGAGCGGATTGCCTTGCCTGCACTCGGCCAGGGCTCCCAGAAGAGCCAGGTGAGCCCCCCCCCTGGAAGAAGGAGAGGCAGGGGGCCCACTCCCTCCCAGCATCCATCCCCAGGGGCTCTCCTCTCCTCTCTTCTCCTGGGCCTGGATCCAGTGAGCCCCCCACCCCCACCCCACGATGGAAAGGAGACCTCCTTGCAGGGGCAGGGCCGCCCCCCCTCTCCCCAGTGGCTCCCATTCAGAGACACAAGGGCCCCTCCTGCTTGGGCTGGGCAGGGATTCAGGAGGGGAGGCCGATGGAGGTGGCCTTCCACGGTCAGTCCAGGCTGGGCCTCAGGGACACGGCGGAACAGAGGCCCCTTCCCGTTTTGCCCAAAGGAGGCAAAGGTTACAGGCCTCCAGAAGGAAGGAAGGAAGGAAGGAAGGAAGGAAGGAAGGAAGGAAGGAAGGAAGGTAGGAAGGAAGGAAGGAAGGAAGCCCATCCGTCCCAAGAACCCACCATTCGGCACTCACTCTGTCGTCACTGCGGAGCCATCTGACCATTCCCAGTTGCCTTCCACGTTTTCGTCTGTGAGGCCAATCCAGAAGGGGTCCCTCATCTGAGCAGCAACGTAGTTCTGCAGAAGAGAGGGGACACATTACGGCGCTGTTGCATTACGGCGCTGCGATGGATACATGTTAACCAAATAGCAGGAGTAATGATAAAGGAATAGGTTGGTCATGGTGCCATTGAAGCGGAGGGGACAACCATGGAAAGGGTGGTATTCAAGCACCCTCTTGGCAAGGGGGTGATGCAGAGCAATAGCCTGGCAGGGCGGCGCTTCTAGGGGGGGGGAGGCGTGTTCCTGTTTCAGAAGGTTTTCAATATCTTTTGTGAAAACTGTTTTTATTGTGCGCTCTTCCATAGAAGTTGGTGGTAATTGTATTTTTACTTCTGAATTCAGAGCCATATTGATGGATTGCTTTTCATGGTTGTCAGCCATCTTGAATCCCATTGTGGGAGAAAGACAGGTGGCAAGTTAAACCAACAAAGAAAAGGTATTGCACAATGTTGTGTTAAGACAGTTTGAAATGTACGTCTAGGAAAAAGCCATGGACGCTTTTGCAAAGTACCACTCCATATTTGTATGTAAACACATGTGGACAGGAACAGGCCAGCACCAAAGGGATGGGGGAGGGGGGGAGGGAAGAGAGGGAGGGAGGGGAGGGGAGGGAAGGCAGGGAGAGAAGGGAGGGAGGGAGGAAATAAATACGGAACCTGTTCCTCGCTGGTCAGGATGGAGGTCAAGTGGGAGTCTCTGGACTGGCAGAAGTTCTCAGCATCGAACCAGGACTTTTTGCTTTGAGAAATGTAATAGATATTGTTGCCATAGATGTTCCAGCCATTCACAGTCTTGGTCACTTTGTTGTATAAGGATTCTAAGAAGGAACGGAGAGACTGGGGTGAGTGGTATGGCCATGCTCCAGAACCCCGGGGTCAAGCCCAAGGCTCAAGCAGGATGGGGGGGGCGTCCTCGGCCAAGTGGGGGGTTGAAGCCCGGTCTCCAGTTGGAAGGCTCAAGCTGCCTCACCTTCCCAGGAAAATACACCTGTGCATTCGTTGCCGAAATGTCCAGTGCTGCCTCCTCCCCTGTGCCTGCCTATGGTCACCCGTTTAAAGCCAAGTCCCCTAAATGTCTTAGGCAAGGGAGCAAAGACCACACTCAAATGTGGAAGAAGCCCCAAAGAGGGCGGGGGGCCCTGGAGCTCCCCCACCCTTGGCCCTGACCTTTGGCCTTGAGAGCATACCAGTATTGATTACAAAGTAAAAATGAGGCATCCTTTCCCATCTTTAAGCGTGCCCAACACCCAGCAGGGTTGTTCCTGGTAGACCTTTGGCCTTGAGGGTCCAAAGGCAGGCCGTCGTTTGCTGACTCCTCCTTCTATTTACCGGGAAGTTACTCAAAGAGGAAGGGGTGTTGCCATTTACATTCAGCAAGGATTCAGCCCATTGTCCACAACAGAAATGCTAAAGGCTCCACCCGCAGTCATTGAAGGATGATCTGCATGAAACCCGCCTCGGTTCTGGACCCCGTTGGCAACGGCAGTCCTGCCAAGTTTCAAAACAATTCGCCAATCTACTGATTTTCAAGAATTAATGTAAGTTTTAACCATGACAATTTTAAAATAAGACAAACGGCAAGAGCAGGCTCTGGGAATCGTAGTCTCCGGTTGTGTCCATTCTCAGCCAATCAGAGCATGGATACCACCACGCTTTTTATTTATTTATTTATTTGTTTGTTTGTTTATTTGCCGCATGTAGACCAAGTCAACTTCGCAACCCCCCCGGGGGGCGGGGACAGGGACTCACAACAAGCCTCGTTAAGAGGCTATTACACATCATGCAATAATAAAATCACAGATGAAACATCTCTTAGTTTAAAAAAATACATAATTAAAAACCATACAAAGCCATCATTAAAACAGTGGACCATAGGCTTGGTCTACGCGGTTAAGAAATTAAATTAAATCGTATTTGATTCATAGAAAATGCTAATTTTGACCTTTACCACACCTCACCCGCGAACCCGGAAGTGGACTTTGTTTTTTGAACTTGGGGGCCGCCACTTTTTGTAATTATTGTAATTAATTCTTAATTATTAATCACACACCAGAGAGTCCTGTCTGGTCGGGAGAAGCAGGGGGAAGCATGCTAAAGCATGAGGAATGGATGGCAGAAGGAATGGATCAACCCTTTTCCCTGTCTTCTCCTGGCTCCCCCTCTGCTCCCACCTTCATTCATCTTATTGCTACAGCCTACC
>JARBWK010000012.1:117600800-117611742 GCA_030556195.1 Anolis apletophallus | reverse complement strand
GGGATGAGTGGAGTGCCATCCGCAGGGTTCCCCCCTCCTGGGCATCCTGGTTGTGGCGTCCCGCCCAGGGCCTAAACAGGGGCTTTGAGAAATGGAGAGGCTTCTATGGGCCCTGGGGGTAGCGTTCTAGCTTTCCCATAGAAAGAAGACCCGGAGAGCCTATAAGCAATGAGTTCAGGACTCCGAAAAGGTGAACTCAAACAAGGTTTATTTGCTTACAATCAGTAAAAACTGATGGTCCAAAAAGCTTGAGGTTGGTTACTCGAAAAGTCCTTTAAACAAAGGGACAGCGTCCACTTGCCTTATTTATTTATTTATTTATTATTTGGAGTTCTTGGTCGCCCCTTCCAGGTGGCTCGGGGCGACTCATAACGATTAAAAACAATTACAATCAATAAAACACAGTAAAACACAATAAAACCATACATGACACATGTTAAAAACATGGTTGGATGTATGCATCCACAGTTAAAACCGGCAATGATGACTGTCTGCTACATAGGATCACAGCCCTTGGCCAAATCGTGGAGCCTTAGCCTTGCTCCGACCCAAAAGCCTGAATGAACAGGTGGGTTTTACAGGCCTTCCGAAAGGCCAGTAAAGTGGGCATCGCGCGAATGGCAGGAGGGAGAGCATTGCACAACACAGGAGCGATCACGCTGAAAGCTCTCCTCCGGGTTGTGGTCAGGTGGAAGGCGGCATGGCTTGGTACCGCCAAGAGGTTCGATGATTCAGATCTCAGTGGTCTTAAAGGATTATATGGGGAGAGGCGGTCCCTAAGATACACCGGCCCCAGACCGTTCAAGGCCTTGAAGGTTAAAACCAGCACTTTGAAGGTGATTCAGTGCTCAATTGGGAGCCAGTGCAGCTCCTGCAGGACCGGCGTAATGTGGCAGCGAGATGGGAGACCTGCCACGAGCAGGGCTGTGGCGTTCTGCACCAGCTTAAGCTTCCGAATCACCGACAGAGGAAGGCCAACGAAGAGAGCATTACAGTAGTCCAGTCTTGAGATGACCGTGGCTTGGACCACTGTGGCTAGGTCATGGCGGGACAAATAGGGAGCCAGCTTCCTCGCCTGCCGGAGATGATGGAATGCAGAGTGAAGGTTCCTCTCTTTGATTCCAGGGTTCTTTGTTGCTCCAAATGGTCCTCCGACACACAAAGTCCTGAGGTCCCTGCAGATTACAGTCTATGGGTGAAGGGCTGGCCTTCCTTTCACTGCAATCCTGGCTTGAGAGCGTTGGGGGAAAGCTATACGTGGACAAAGATGCGTTGTCTAAGCCAGCTTCAGATTTCCGCATGCTTCGTCCATGTGTTCTTCCTTGGAATGGAGGCAGGAAGGAAGTCCAGGTTCCCAGATAAACTCAGGAAGGGGAGGAGTCCAGGGTGGTGATGCCAGGTTTGGAGCCAGGCACAACTCCTCCCATCACAGTCCACATGGCTAAACAAAGGCCATGCAGGTAAAGGCCAAATAGGTGCATAACGCAGTGCCAAACAGGCCCAGTGGGGGGCGGAACACTCCCCGCCAGATTCCCAAACGTGGGACTGTGAAATAATCGTAACAAATAACAATATGCATAGCCAACAAACATTGCAGAAATGCAAACACTTTAAACATTTTCTACTAAAACTATCATCTCCGAGATGGGTCTATCTAGAAAGGTGACTTTGCCTTTGCTCAAGGTTCTAACTCGCACCTTTCGAACCTTTCCATCAGGACAGGGGAAAGTTTTTTCGATCAGGCCCATGGGCCAATGGCGTCTTGTGGAGTCTTGGTCCTTCAGCAGGAGGACATCACCTTGACTCAGATTGGGTAGTGCGTCCTGTCAAATCTTTCTGTGCTGCAATTGGCTACGGTAGAGCGTCTTCCACTTCTTCCAGAACGCATTTGCAAGCACCTGCACCTGTTTCCATTTATTTATATTTATTTTATTTATTTATATTTCGTTCTTGTATTCCGCTCCTCCCGGCAGGCTCGGGGCGGATCACATAAAATTACACCGACAGCACAGCGCAACATGCGGCATGCGGCCAGTACAGACAATAAAACATAAAACCAAAACACAAAAGCCACATTAAAACAGTTACAAAGGTCAGAGCATGGGTTAAGAGGGCATACAGTGTACATTGTCGCCTCGGGCACTTAATTGAAGGCCAGCCCAAAGAGGGCCGTCTTGCATGCCCTCCGAAATGGGCCCAATTCCGAGATGGCTCGGGCACTCTCCGGGAGGGCATTCCAGAGCCCTGGTGCCGCTACAGAGAAAGACCTCTGTCTGGTCGTCGATAGGTGGCAGGAGCGGACTGATGGAACTTGCAACAGATTCTGCTCATCTGAGCGCAGTGATCTCGGGAACGTACGGGGTAAGGCGGTCCTTCAGGTACGCAGGCCCCAGGCCGTGCAGGGCCTTGAAGGTCAGAACCAACACTTTGAAGGCGATCCGGTACTCAATAGGAAGCCAGTGCAGCTGCCGAAGGGTAGGTGTAATATGCTCCCTTGCTGGCACTCCTGCCAGCAAGCGAGCTGCGGCATTCTGCACTAGCTTGAGTTTCCGGATCGTCGACAAAGGAAGGCCCACGTAGAGGGCATTACAGTAGTCTAACCTCGAGATGACCGTCGCTTGGATCACCGTGGCCAGGTCCGTCCTGGACAGGTAGGGGGCCAGCCGCCTAGCCTGTCGGAGGTGGTAAAATGCAGTCCTGCTGACCATGGAGACCTGGGCCTCCATGGTCAGCGAGGAGTCTAGCACCACCCCCAGGCTCTTAACTGACGGCGATGGGTTAAGCCGTTCGCCGTCCAGGGTAGGCAGCCGGCACTCATCCAGCCCAGGCCGACCGGGCCACAGTATCTCCGTCTTCGATGGGTTCACCTTCAGCCGGCTGGCACGCAGCCAACCAGTCACGGCTTCAAGGCACAGATGGAAACAATCGGGTACGGAGTCCGGCCTGCCGTCCATTCGCAGCAGAAGCTGGGTGTCATCAGCGTACTGATAACACTCCAGACCAAAGTCGCGGGCCAGCTGGGCCAGGGGGCGCATATAAACGTTGAATAATAAGGGGAGAGAATGGCCCCTGGGGACCCCACAGTTAAGTGGGAGCCGCCTGGAGACCATCCGCCCCCTCCCCCCGCTGGCCCCGATCCCGGAGAAAGGAGGCCACCCATTTAAGGGCAGTCCCCCCTGACTCTGGAAGCGGATAGGCGGTGGGTCAACAATGCATGATCTACGGTGTCGAATGCTGCTGTCAGATCTAACAAGACAAGCAGTGCCGATCCACCCTGGTCCAGCTGGCGGCGAAGTTGGTCTGTAATGGCGACAAGCACGGTCTCCGTCCCGTGCCCAATACGGAAGCCGGACTGGAAGGGATCAAATCCAGCTGTGTCTTCTAAGAACCGCTGCAGCTGATCCGCTGCTGCCCTCTCAATCACCTTGCCCAGGAAGGGCAAGTTGGAAACAGGCCGGTGGTGGAGGGAGCCGAAGGGTCTAAGTCGGCTTCTTCAGCAGCGGTCTTACCATAGCCTCTTTTAATCCCCCTGGGAAGACTCCTTGCTCAAGGGAGCTATTTAAGATCGTGCCCAGGGGGCCACGTGAGGCCCTCCCGACAGGATCTAACCAGCCAGGAGGGGCACGGGTCGAGGAGCAAGTAGTTGGTCTAGCTGCAGTCAGTAGCCCATCGACAGCTGCTGCGCCCAGCGGTAGAAAACGGGTGAAGGTGGGCCCACCGAGTGGCGGCGGAGTCTCGAGTTCACTAACTGTATCAAGAGTGGCAGGAATGTCGGCGGAGGGTCGAAATCTTGTCAGCAAAAAAGCTCTGAAAGGCCTCAGCCGTTGGAGCCAAACCCCTATCTTTTGGGACAGTTGGGATTGTTGTCAGTGACCGAATTACCTTAAATAATTGGGCTGGGCGTGAGCTGGCTGACTCTATCAAGGAAGAATAATGGGCCTTTTTTGCTTCCTTGATAGCTGGCTCATAAACCTCCTTAAATTGTTTATAAGCTGATTTCGACGCCCGTCACGGAGACGCCGCCACATGTCCTCTAGTTGTCTCCTTTTCCGTTTCATCGCCCGCAACTCCTCTGTGTACCATGGCGGCGATTACTACGGGAAGGAGAGAACGCCTAGGGGCGATCTCGTCTAGGGCCGCGGAAAGGTTGGTATTCCAATGTTCCACTAGCCCGTCGACCGAGTCGCTGGAGGGTTCCCAGTCCCTTAGAGCATTCAGGAACCTAGTGGGTTCCATAAGTCTCCTCGGGCGAACCAAAATAGGTTCTGCACCCTTACCGGGGGGGGGCGAGTCCCAGCCTGACTTCCAGGACCTTGTGATCCGACCATGGAACCTCCATGATGGAGGTTAGGATCACCTGAATTCGGCGGCGAAGATTAGGTCTAATGTATGTCCTGCATGATGCGTGGGGCCGGTCTTACAGAGCGAGAGTCCTAGTGCCTCCATGGTGGACACTAGGTCCATGGCTGCTGTTGACGGGGGAGGTGGTGTCGGCGTGGACATTGAAGTCCCCCAAAACAATGAGTTTAGGGAACCTCAATGCCCACTCCGCAACCACCTCCAGCAGCTTAGGCAGGCTTCCTGACGGTGCGTCGGGTGCACGGTACACCGACAGGAAGGCTACGCTCTCGCCCAAATCCCACACCAGGCCCGCACACTCCATCCCAGGGATGTTCGCCGTCTGAATCGTCCTGGAATTAATAGTGTCTCGGCTGAGAATGGCCACCCCTCCCCCCCGCCTCTCTGTCCTCGTCTGATGACTGACCACGAACCCTGGGGATGCAATCTCCTGCAAGATGACATCATCTCCTTCCTGTAGCCATGTCTCTGTGAGACAGGCAAGATCGACTCTCTTTTCCAGGAGGAGGTCCCTAATAGTCCCTGATTTATTTCGGACGGATCTAGCGTTGGCCAGGATCAGAGTTGGAGGAGAGGAAGTTGGGAGCCCACCATCTGCGTACTTCGGGATAGCACGTAGGTCAGAGGGAGGGCGAGCCATACCGCGGCTCCTCCTCTCTCTCTCATAAGGCCTACGGCTACCGTCCCTATTACCCCTACCCGAGATCACGCGGTGCCCGCCCCTGCCCGTCCCCTCTTGACGACCCAACTAGGTGTCCGGTTCCCTGCCCACCCTCCGAAAAGGGTGGGGGCGTCTGTCTTGCTCAGCCGGGCCTTGGCCCTGCCGCTCTCGGGGTTGGGGGAACAAGTTGGAGGAGTCCACTGGGTCTCTATTACTCCAATTGTTGAAACTTGCCCCCCATTGCAGCTTGTGGGCTCCATCAGGAACAGGCAGTGTGACATCCTTCCATCCCGGCGTCTTTTGGGTCAGAATGGAAGCTGGTGTCAGCACTTGGAGATCTTGAAGATCAGAACTCAGATGAGTTAAAGGTCTATTGTTGATGATGGCTGTTACTTCCGCCATGAAGGTCACCAGGATTTCGTGGGTGAGGTGCCTGCAGTTGGCTAACATTGGATCCAGGATCTTTCTGCAAAACCCACTCATGCGCTCCCACGCACCTCCCATGTGAGAAGCATGAAGAACATTGAAAATCCATAGCAACCCTTCCTTGTTAGCGAACTCCTGGGCCTGGAGGTCACATTCCAGGTTAGTGATGCACTGCAGCTCCTTTGCAGCCCCAACGAAGTTTGTGCCACGGCCAGACCTTATGGTCTTGATAGGTCCTCGAATGACGATGAAACGTCTCAAAGCGTTGAGAAAAGCCGAGGTGTCCATGCTTTCTATAACTTCAATGTGGACCACTCTGATGTCAAGGCAGGTGAACAAGACCGCCCACCTTTTGCTGTTAGCACAGCCTCCTCTGGTGCGCCTAGCGGACACCTCCCAGTGCCCGAAGACGATGTGAGAAAATGGTGGGTCTGTGAGAGTCCTGTCTTTGGGTAGGTCAGCCATCAACGGCTTTGGAGAGTTGAATCTGAGGCGCCTACATGTTGCGCATGTGTGCATTACTTTGTTAATCGGTCTTTTGGCACCAACAATCCAAAGCCCTTCTGCTCTCACGCGGCCTTCAGTGAAAGTTCTGTTTTAGTCTGAATGTATCGTGTAAGTCGCCCCAAGCCACCCGGGAGAGTGGCGACTCACAAATTTGAACAATAAATAAATAAATAAATAAAGTTCGGCCTTGGTGCCGCACTTCAAGATGGCAAAACAGTACTAGGAGAGTAGACAAGTGGCTTTGGGCCGGCAGAATCACGGGATGTTTAATGAACCCCTCTACTTCGGCTTGAGCCAAGCGTCCTCCGACTTTGAGCAGGCCATCTGTGTCCAGGAATGGGCTTTGTCCTCTTAAACGACTTCCTTTGGGTAGGTTGCGTTCTGCCTTTATGCAAGAAAGCTCCTCGGCAAAGGCGCTACCTTGAATTCCTTGGAAGATCGGTTTCTGTGCCTTTTGTAGGTCCCGGAGCTGTAATGACTCATTGTCCTTGAAGCTAACTCTGTGAATTAGCCTGGCTACTCCCCTTTGCAAGTTGGGCCAAGAGGAGAAGCGCTTTAACTTGTCTTGAGTCAAGTCGAGACTGGTGATGCCCATGTCAACAATGGCAGTGCTGAAACAGCAAACCTCCTGGGTAGCTTCGGGAAGGCCCACGTCACACTGGGGGGGGGGGGGTGTCTCTCTGGAGGGAAATGCTGGATTCATAAGTCATTCAGGCCCTCGCAACCAGCTGGACTCTAAGACTTTGTGCGCTGAGGCACCTCTGGAGGCTATATCTGCAGGGTTTTCGGATGTAGCGATAAAGAACCGCTGGTCTGAAGTGGAGACTCTCAAGACTTGGTTGATCCTGTTGGCCACGAACACCTTGAACCTCTTGGAAGTGTTCCGCTAGTATCCAAGGGTGACCATGCTGTCACTGTAGAAATAGACTTGCTGGAACAGCTGGCCAATTTCTCCTCTGATGGTGCTCCAAAGTCGAGTCGCTAGGATGGCTGCGCACAGTTCCAGTCTAGAGATGGTCAACTGGTCTGGAGCAACCTTGGCCTGAGCCATCACAAATCCGGTGGGGCATGGGCCTTCGACCTTGAGCCTTATGTAAGCCACAGCTGCTATGGCTTTCGTGGAGGCATCGCAGAAGACATGCAGCTCAGGGGTGGCTGCCGCTGGTACTGCTTGGTATTTCTAGTTCTTTGGTTTGGTGGGCCATCTCCGCCCAGCTCAACCAGGTTGACTTCACATCTGGTGGGAGCTCCTGATCCCAATCCAACTTGGCTTGAATGGCTTGCCTAAATAGCATCTTGGCGGGGATGAGCATAGCTGCAGCTATGCCCAAAGGGTCAAGTGTGCCGTTGATGGCAGATAGCATCTCTCTTTTGGTGTTGACCTTGTTGAATTTGGCCACCCTCAATGAGAAACGGTCGGACTTCACGTCCCACAGGACTCCTAGGCTGGACTGCGAACTCAGCCCTTGGAATAGTTCCAAGATGTTGCTTTCGGCCAACTTTTCAGGCGGAAAGGCCTGTAGGATTCCCTTGTCATTTGACAATACTTTGTGAAGTCTGATGTTGGCTCTTTGCAGCAGACTTTGGACTTGTTGTGCCATGCTGACAGCTTGCTCTGGCGTGTCGAAGGAAGACAACAAGTCACCAACATAAAAGTTGCTGCTGATGATACTGCACACCTCCTCGCTGTACAGGCGCCCAAACGTGCCGGCGGTCTTCTTCAGGCAGTAGTTGGCAACTGCCGGAGAGGGGGTGTTGCCAAAAACGTGCACCCTCATTTGGTAGGTGCGAATGCCCTTCAGATTCTGGGTGTCACTGAACCACAGGAATTTGAGGCATCTTCGGTGTTCAGGTTTCACCAGAGGGGCATAGAACATCTTTTTGACGTCTGCGATTACTGCGAACTGCTTTTCTCGAAACCTGAGGATGACTCCGATCAAGCTATTCAGCGGGTCCGGTCCCTTCAGCAAGACATCGTTCAGGGCCAGGTCTTGGTATCGGGCGCTGGCGTCAAAGACCACTCTGACCTTTTATTTATTACTTATTTATTTATTATTTCAGCTTCTAGACCGCTCCTTCTAGAAGCTCGGAGTAGTTTACAACAATATAAAATACAGACAGGGTAATAAAACTACAGAATTAATCTAAAAATACTACGATCACTACAATGATTCTAAAACTACATAGCAGATATAACAGCTTTACTCGGACGGGAACGCTAAGCGGAAGAGGACCGTCTTACCAGCTTTACGGAATGAGGACAGTTCTCTAATTCCTCTGACTTCCTCTGGCAGCGTGTTCCACAAGGTTGGTGCAACCACTGAGAATGCCTTTTGTCTGCGCTGCCATTCGGTGGGCCCATCTTCGATGGTTTCCATCCGCTGGACATAGAGGCTGTCGAGAAGATCATAGCTGCAGCCAGACCAAATACTTGCTCCCTCGATCCGTGCCCCTCCTGGCTAATTAGATCTTGCTGGGAGAGGTTACGAGGCCCTCTGATGAATATAGTCAACTGCTCCCTTGAGCAAGGAGTTTCCCCAGAGGGATTGAAAGAGGGGATGGTAAGTCCGCTGCTGAAGAAGCCGAACTTAGATCATTCGGCTCCCTCCAGTTACCGCCCAGTTTCGAACCTGTCATTTCTGGGCAAGGTGATTGAGAGGGCAGCAGCAGGACAGCTGCAGCAGTTCTTAGATGGCACAGCTGGTCTCGACCCCTTCCAGTCCGGCTTCCGTTTGGGGCACGGGACGGAGACTGTCCGCGGTGCCAGTTGGACCAGGGAGGATCTGCGCTGCTCATGTTATTAGACCTCACGGCAGCCTTGGACACAGTAGACCACGCACTGTTGATCCACCGCTTAACCGTCTCGGGGGTTAGGGGGACGGCCCTTAAATGGGCCTCTTCCTCCCTCCGAGCCCGGGGCCAGCGGGTGGTGAGGGGAGGGGCCGTCTCTGGGAGACTCCCATTAAATTGTGGGGTCCCCCAGGGAGCGATTCTCTCCCCTCTATTATTTAACATCTACATGCATCCTCTGGCCCAACTGGTACGTAGTTTTGGTCTGGAGTGTCATCAGTACGCTGATGACACCCAGCTGGTGCTGAGGATGGAAGGCCGGCCGGACTCTGTACCTGATTCAGTGCCTTGAGGCCGTGACTGGATGGCTACGGTCCAGCTGGTTGAAGGTGAATCCTTCGAAGACGGAGATCTTGTGGCTGGGTCTACTCTGGATGGCGAGGCATTATGCGTCCACTCCAAACACTTCAAACAAACTTTATCACCTTTTGGCACGGGCCCATAACCATTACTGGTGCCAGCAGCGTAGGCTTGGTGATAAGCAGAAGATGTTATGAAGCTTCTTGGATAAATCAGGACGCTGAGTCGTCAGTACAAAAACAATTCTTTACTCCCAAAATACAATCCACCTTCATCCACAGCACAAACTCCCAACATGCAGCAAGGACAGATTACACAGCTTTTATACAAAACGACCGAGGCACGCTGGCACAGACGTCCCTCGTCACTTCCCAACCTTCCCAACCTGCCGCTTAACCCTTTCTGCATTAGCAGTGTACACTGCACCTTTGCTCTGACACAACACCAGAGATATGTACACACAAATTCACATTTCACCACTCTAATACAATCTATCCATTTCAACAAAACAGACTATGCCCTTTAAAGGAAAGTGATGCTACGTAAAACAAAACAATGCAGTTAAAAGGGCAACAAAGGCAAGGCAAGGCAGCACAAAACTGAACAATAATGCCCTTCAAAGGTCAAGCCGGTCCCCTGAGAGGGCAAACCTTTGATGCACTTCTGGGTGCTGAGGAGGGGGTCCCGGGGATGTCCTTGGGCGAAGCTTTGGGCCCTCAAAGGGCTGCAGCCAGGCTTCGGGCCCTGCCTAGGCCGGGCTTCAGGTCTGCAGGGCCGCCGCAACCAGGGGAGCGAAGGAGGAAGGCGGCCATTGCAAAGAGGCCGCCAGAGAGGAACTGGCACTGCCGCTCCTTTGCCGCTGTCGGCCTGCTGAAGGAACTGGGTTGAAGAAGGGGCTCTGGGCCCCCCGAAGACCTCACCACCGCCTTCCTGGAGCTTCTCCGGGCCGCCGCTGAAGAAAGGGCTCTGGGCGCCCTGAAGACCTCGCTGCCGCTATTTCCAGGCCTGTGGGGGGAGGCTTGGGGCCCTCCGGAGCCCCTGGAGAAGAAAAATACCAAAAAACTCAAAAAACCCTTACAACTAAGATGGCGGCCGGCACAGGAAGTGGGTCCAGTGGATAAAAGTGTCCACCGGAAGCCCCGCCCCCGCCGACCGGTAGTCCTCTGAAAACGAAGATGGCCACCGCTGGAACGATGAGGAGGGCGATGGCACCCTCCGGAGCCTGCCAGGCGCCGCTTCTTGAGCCTCCCCGCTGCGGAAAAGAAGGTGCCCTCCGGAAGACCTCGTCGCCACCGCCGCTCCCTGCCATGCTCTAGGGAGCCAGGAGGAAAGAGAGGGCCGGGGAGGAAGAAGAGCCGAGCCGCTGGGCTCCGGTCGCTGCCACTGCCGCTCCAGAGCTCGCTGGGGGCCTCCGCTGCCTTGCGGAGGGAAGCTAGGCCCTTTCCTTTACTTTGGGGCCTGGCTGGGCCTTCTCCTGGGGGGTCTGGGTTGGAGGCCTTGCTTCTGTGGGTTGAATTGGGGCCGCTCGCTTCTCTCTGGGGCGAGGGGCTTCTTTGTAGGCCTCGGGCCTGTGGTGTAGGCCGCGTGGCTGGCTTAGCTGGCGCCCGGGCCTGCTTCTGGGGAGAGTCCTTGGCTTGGGACCTCCTTCCGGGGCTTGGGGCCAGGCCCACGTGGCTGAGAGTCTTTCTTTACTTTACTTTGCTGTTGGAAATCTAAGGCCACACTAGGCGATGAAAACCGCTAGCCTTTGTTCACTGTGGCGTCCCGCCCCGGGCCTAAGCAGGGGCTTTGAGAAAGGGAGAGGCTTCTATGGGCCCTGGGGGTAGCGTTCTAGCTTCC